>CM075346.1:41322500-41327500 GCA_037693485.1 Kitagawia praeruptora | reverse complement strand
ACTATTATGAACTTACATGATATACGAACATAAAAACAGAATGTCCTATATGAAACAAACGTAGATAACACGAACATAAATGCATGATTTACTACTACTAATATGCAAAGCATTATATCCTACATGAACACAATGACTAACAATCACACACACATATATATATACACTACTTATCCCTCAAACCACCCCCAAACTTAGAATATTCAATGTCCTTATTGAATGGAAGTAAATACAAGGGAAAGTAGAAAACATACCTAAATAAAATTGCCGAAAAGCGTGGGTTGCCTCCCACGAAGCGCTTCTTTAACGTCAATAGCTTGACGTTACTTCCAAACCTCCATTAAGGATGATAATAGTTGGCCTGGTCATCTCTTCGCGAGACTTCATCGTCATCACGGCGGCACACTTTCTGCCCCTTCTCCTCGTTTGGCCTATTCGTATAACAAGTACGTCCTATTCCAATGCCTTCATCTGTTGACCCAAAATTTGTCAATTTGTAGAACAACACACATTCGCGGGCTTCGCTTGAATATAATGGAGGAGGGTAAATGTAAGTTGCTGAAGCCTTTGGTTCCTCAAAGAGAACTTCCTCCATTAGCTCTAATGCGCTACCTCCATCTTCACACTTTGAGACAAGTAGAAGATCTGCATCTTTCCCATGTTCTTCAGCCTCTTGGTACGCATATACCAATTCTTGAAATTTGTGCAGCTCATCAGTGTTTGTCCCAAATATTGCCCTTTCCAAATCATCCACCATCCTAACATGATCAAATTCCTCACATGGCTTGCGAATGCTCACCTCACCTTGGAATTTGTCTTCCTCAATTATGCATGCAGTACCTTGCTCCAAGTCACCGTTATTTTATGGTGTTGCCTCTAGCATGAATTGTTGTTTCTCTAGTTCCAAGGCACTCAAAACTTGAGCAACAAGTGTCCCCATAGATTTGATAGACTTCTCATGATTCTCTACAAGCATCCTAATCTCCTTCCTAATCTCCTTCAAATCATCAACCTCATCTGACTGAAAAGTAGGAATAGGTTGCTGATGTTGAAACTCTTCACTACTAAAGACATATGACATATCTGGAACATCTTGCTGGTACTGTTGAGGATGGTATTGAAAATATGGTTGCTCCTCATAAGTGACATATGGATCAACTCCTTCATAGTAACAATATTGTAAGGGATTATGAACGCCCAAACACCGCTCACATTGCTGAGGCTGTTGAATACCACCTTGGTTGCTCCAACACTGATACGTCTCATGTGCGCCCGCACATAGCTCACAAATACTAGCCACCTGCTGAACTCTATAGTAAGTTAGAAAATCCATCTTCAACGTCAACACTCTCTGACAAGTACCTGAAACACCAATGAACTATACAAGAATAGATGAGAAAAAGAAATCCGAGTCAGTGAACTCTAACGACCACCATTGACAAGCACATAAACCAAAAATAAAACGCTGATGATCCCCGGCAGTGGCGCCAAAAACTTGTTTGCACTAAATCACGCAAGCGTACTTGGTCACAAGTAATATATGAATAAGTCGAGTTCGTTCCCACAGAGATCTGGTTTTTAATTCAGTATTGTACCTATGCAACAATGTATGGTTTTAATTCACTGCTAAGACAAATAACAAATTGAGATTTGATTATCTAAATTAAACTAAGAAAGTAAATTAACAAACTAAGAATTAACTAACTAACAAGAATTGGAATCAAATTACTATTGCAAGAGAAAACATGGAATCCTAAATTCATTAAATAATTTGCTTAGATCTGACGCCTTTAATCACTATATGCAATGGTTATGATATCTGATCGGATAACACGAAACAAGTACACGCTACCTCTCAGTATACGTATACCAAACTAAACATACATCCACAAAAGAGATAGAAGATGAATAGACACCAATTATGCTTAGACCCTATATCTCTATAAGATTTGAAAACATAACGGTTGAAGAACAAGTTATCCACATTGATCACATAGGGCAGCATAATATCTCTATTGATGCTACAAATCATGATGTTAAAACATCAACCTATCCTATGCTAGCATGGCAAGTTCTAAATCTCAAGATCCACTCTCGCTTCACAAGAGATTAACAAATTAGATGTTCATGACGCATCTTTCAAGTAAGCATAACCATACGAGGATATCAGATATACATCACACACAGATCTGTAAAGCAATCAAGATACTAAAGCTTCATAAATAAATCCGTTAGAATCCCATGACAACGATTAGTTCATAATTGAACCTCTCGTCATCATGGGATCTAGTGAAACCATGATAAAAACAAAGTATGAAAATATACAAATAAAACTAAGTAATTGATATATAATGGTTCTACTCCTAATGATACAAATTACAAGGGTTGGATGTGTTTATATAGGCTCTATAATTCTTGCCCAGCAAGAAAATACCCAAAATAGAGTTAAAATAGAATTCTGCAAAATACGTTTCCTAAACTGATTCTGTTTTTAAGAAAAATTCGTAGCTGACTTTTCTTCAGTATTTCTGGACCGTTACAGTAGTAATTGGACATCTGGACCACTTTAGAATGATAGAGAATCTCATTAGCTTCGCGTGGACTGCTTACGGGCCTCAAACGGAGTTGTAGAACTCAAGATATGGCCAAAATAGTAAAAACTGTAATTTTTCAGCACCGCGCGCGTACAACCTGCGCCCATCAGTCTATTTGTCGCGCAACCTGCGCCCACCACACGCAACCTGCTCATGCAACACCTGTCCCATATTATAGAAAATCTCCCAAGCTTCGCGTGGGCAGTAAGATCGCTGAAAATAGACTTCTAGAACTCCAGATATGTCCAAAATAGTGTAGACTGCGCAACCGTCTCAGAAATCCGAATTTTAATCAATTTATTCTCCAAAAACGATAGAAGCATCAACCTTAATCAACATTCTCGTAAATCTGCACAACTAAACAAAACACATCAAAACCACCACAAACTTGAGTCCAAGACAATCAATTTAAGTCGATATGGAACGCTCCAAGTGGATATAAACTCCACTTATCACAATACGTGGAGTAACTCCCGATATAGCAGTAAAAGCAAGACGTGTAGGTGGATCTAGGCCTGTCAACGGGTCGGATTCGGATCGGATTATCCTAAATCCATATCCGAATCCACTAAGATTTTTCGGGTTCGGATCGGATCGGATTAGGGGCGGATATGTTTTAGTCCGATCCATACCCGATCTGTTCGGGTTTCGGATTTTCGGATCGGAGGTCCGACCCGTTTAATTAAAAAAAATTCAAAATTATAAAATTGACATATCCAGATTTAAAATTCCATAAATTCAATTGATTTGGTAATTTAACGGTCAACTAGTATTTTGATTAGTACTTTAATTTGTATTCAAATTTTTAGATGTTATTCGAAAAGTTAATATATATTTTTTATAAATTTTATATTATATATGATAAATAAAATATATACATTATATACTAAATAATAAATATAGTATATTATAGAGTAAAGTTCTATGGAGTACTGTTTTAATTGGAGTACATATACATTCTGTATTCAAAATTTTGCAAACTTTATTATTTTGCAAAGCTTATTACGTTAATATCATTATTTCATTGAAAATTTTGAAAATTTTGTATGTTTTGGTAAAAAAATATTGCAAAACGAATTGTTCTGCGAAACACAAATTTGTGTTGCAAAACATATATGTTCCGACTGCAAAACATAAAAAAATTTCAAGATGAACATATTGCAAAACATACATGATTTTCAAGATTATCAATGAAATTATGATATTCATGTAACAAGGTTTGCAAAATACTAAATTTTAAAATATTTTGAATGCAGAACGTATATGTACTCCAAGTACTCCAATTAAACAGTACTCCATAGAACTTTACTCGTATATTATATATTATATAATACATATAAATAATAAATATAACATATATTATATATATATAATATACTATAGATATGTAGATATATTTTTTATATTATATATAATATATATTATATATATATAATATATAAAATATTTAATATATAAATATATTCGGATCGGATCGTTAACGGATCGGATCATGGTAAATCCATACCCCTCCTTATCGGATCGGATCCTTATCGGATCGGATTTATATCGGATCGGATATTTTTTTTGAAGAATCCATACCCGCTAATTTCGGATTGGATCGGATCGGATCGGATTCTTGATCCATTGACAGGCCTAGGTGGATCGACTCATCAAGTTCCCATTGAAATAGGATCCACACAAGGAAAATCACTTGCCATTCGTTGGTTATTAGCGGCATCCCGAAAACGTCCGGATCGAAATATGTGTTATGCAAAATCACGCAAGTGCACGTGGTCACAAGTAATATATAAGGTTAAGTCCAAATTCGTTCCCACAGGGATCTGGTTATGGTTTTAATTCAGTAGACGCACCTCTGCAACAGTGTATGATCTTAATTCACTGCTAAGACAATTAATAAATTAAGGTTTATTAAACTAAATTAACTAAGACACAAATTAACAAAACTAAGAATTAACTAACTAACAAGAATTAAAATCTAATTACGTCTGCAAGAAAAATCATGGAATCCTAACTTCATTAAATACTTTGCTTAGATCTGACGCCTTTAATCACTATATGCAATGGTTATGATATCTGATCGGATAACACGAAACAAGTATACGCTACTTCTCAGTATACGAATACCAAACTAAACATACATCCACAAAAGAGATAGAAGATGAATAGACACCAATTATGCTTAGACCCTATATCTCTATAAGATTTGAAAACATAACGGTTGAAGAACAAGTTATCCATAATGATCACATAGGGCAATACAAGTATTCTCATCTCATACCACGAATCATATTGATAAACAATTATGAACCTATGCTAGCATGGCAAGTTCAAAATCTCAAGATCCACTTTCACTTCACAAGAGATTAACAAATTAGATGTTCATGACGCATCTATCAATTAAGC